>CM064528.1:34498753-34538753 GCA_032716605.1 Paralithodes platypus | reverse complement strand
AGAATTCTAAAATTAATATTAATCTAGATCGCGTAATTAACCTTTAACTGTGTTGGTGGTGTAATGGTTTAGACGCTTATGTTCTGGGTGTGGTGTCCCGAGTTCGAATCCCGGGAGGATCATATGCTTTCATTAGTTTATTCTAATGCATTGGGGTTTGTAATAGAGGATTAATGTTAAGAACGGGGTGTTCCTTAATTTACTGCAGCAGTGTGAATGGAGTTCGGGACTAAATTGAAGTACCAATTTCTCCCTCTGACACCAATGTGGTATTTTTGGATCAACCAACCAATGTGGTCAACCCCTCCCATATACTTGTTATATTTAGCAATGGGATTTGATCGAGGGATATAATTATATATATAATATATATATATATATATATAATATATATAATATATATATATATATATATATATATATATATATACTATATATATATATATATATAATATATATATATATATATATCTTTTGTCTTTTCGTTGCTCCATCGTTTAGCAGAATCAGTTGGAGTTGTGGACTAATGATTACTTCTAATTGTAAACATGCTGTTGTCATGCCACTTTACAAATAGAACCTCATTTCATTCATCAAACCTGTTATCATACAAACTGCGTACTTTCTGTTTCATGGGCATTTATAAGTACGATTGGTACTTGTTGTTCCAGTGACTTAGATACCTAGATCTTTCATGCAAGTTAGCAACTTGTAACTAGTAACTAACCCACCAGTACTGTCAAAACACATCTTGTTTCGAAATAAGAAATATAATACAACTTCCTGTGGCACATGAAATGGAAGAGTGTACTATAATAATATGTTCCTTGTTAAATTGTCTTCATATAAAACGGAGATATGAGTGGGCAGGTGCCCATGGTCCTTTTTTAGGTCCAATATTTCTATATACACAGTAAAGAAAAGTGTGTGTAAGTTTCAAGTTGATCAAGCAGCGATTTTTATGACAATGCGAGCTCCAAACTGGAGTAAACTATTATTTCCACCTACCTCCCAGGTTAGCTTCTTTGTGTTTACATTTCAGGAAGAATAGGTGCAGGGTGAAAAATAGGATGTCTTCTGAAAGGATATATACTGTATATGTTAATGTTTCATATGGAATATCTATGTTTGTGTAATATTTAAAAAAAAAAAAAAAAAATGGGAGCTAATGGGAGAATATACTGTATATGCAATGGTTCGAAAGCAAACATAAATAGATAGCAGTATTGCTTCTGCGAAACACAAGGAAACATAAATATTTATGAATATAAAAATAGTATATTATAAGGGAAATTAACTTATTACTAAAATTGAACTCAAATTCGAACTAGCGAAATGAAGCAAATACATAATTTAATGTGATTTTAAAATGTATTCAATCACACGCATTTCTATGCACTAAATTACGAAAAAAATAAGGACGTTTGGCAAAACAGACCAAAGCTACGGGATAGAGCGAAACTATACATACATAGTATATTATATAGGAATATAGATTATTATATACATTGAACTTAAATACTATAGAGTAAAAACTTGTAACTTAATTTTGAATTAATTTTACTTTGAATATTGTAAAAAAGAGGGAGTGTATCTATAACGAAACACGAATTCGATGTTAATACACATATAAATAAATTATCATATATACATATATATATATATATATATATATATATATATATATACTGTATATAATTATATATATATATATATATATATATATATATATATATATATATATACTGTATATACAGTATATATACTGTATATACATATGTGAAGTAACGGGGTTGAGTAAGACCTGTAGGATTGCTAGCCTGCAGGAGAATAGAACAGAAAGAAGCCAACAGAAGAAATTTGTAATATATACAAGCTTCCCATGTTTTAGAGGAAAACAGAATAGAGGAGTGCCCCATGACCTCAGATAAAAAAAAAAAAAAAAAAAAAAAAAAAAAGTCCCATCCCTTTTCCATTCTTAAGTAAGCCATTTTAGATTTACAGAAGAGTGACCATTACTTGCATTACTGCATGTCCACAAACATTTCAGTAATGTAAGCATGTTTCCTCTTTTTTTTTTTTTTTTTTAATAAGGTGACTTACAAAGTGGTGTACAGTCTATCTTATTCTAGTTACATTGTATTTTATCTTATTGTACCAGTAACTCCCTACAATCAACCTAGTTGTTCCCCAATTCGTCCCTCCGTCACGACCATTTCAAAGTCCAAGTCTCTCACTCTTGTCCTCTGTAGCGGGGAGGACCTTGTACCCCTCAGACATAGGAGTGCAGACCTGAGAAGAGAGAAAGAGAGCCGGCATCTCATCCAAGTTATGACTTGGTTTCTATGCTGGCGCTTTTTCTCCGATATTTGTTCAGCTAATCTGGCATAGAAGACACTTGCAGAAGGTCCCATACCTCCCGACGATGAGAAGACCAGAGGAGTAAAGCTTGCTTGATCCCTGTTCAAAATTCTTGGCGTTTTTTCTCACTTTCGTTTCTCAAGTATGCCGCCTTGTGTCCTCGCTCACGATATGTTTGTGCTCTTGGGTTGAAGATTCTGATGTCGAAAAAAGCCTGTTGTCCCCTCGTCCAAAAACCTCGAGCACTTACGTCCACTCTTGCTTCATTTGAAGTATTTGCAGTATTGTGGGCCAAGCGCTGTCCGTCCATAGGCAGAAGTTCTGGTTCGATTCTGACATCATGGCACACCTCGTCCAGTATTTGTGCAGTCAGATCATTCCCGTTCTATAAAGACCAGGAAGTTAGGTCAGTCTCCCATACAAAAGAGTGGGAAGCTGGGCCAATCACCATCGAGCTTTCACACCATCTCGACCTATCAGCAGCCTCCATTCGACCAACAGCCAGACTTGCAGTATAACGAACAAATGCTTATGCAAGTTAGACATCAGAGACCGGAATGTTATAGAAACAAATGGGGATACTAGGACCTCCCTTGCAGTACCGTTCCGGAGAACTCAACATCACCCCGAGAACCTAGAGAAGAACAGAGATATCAACTTCATCATTAATAACCCCTGATTATCATAGAATCACGGAAGTTACAATTATCTCTTACCTAGACCTCGTAACCACCATGAGAGTATTAAATAAAATACTTAAAATAATTATGTACAAACCTATAACCACCATGTATTTTTAGACTAAGTATTACCTTAGCAAATTACATCACAACCATTCACTATATCCTTTTAGAATTGAGTTACTACAAGTTAAACCTAAGAAATAACTTGAACATAGTCTCACTGAAATTAAAGAAAGTAAGCACCTCTACCTAAGTAATATTCCTAAGGCTGAAAAGCACGGAGTATCTAACTGAAGTAGAAACTGCCTCCCCCTCCCCCTCGAGACTACAGCGAGACCTGCTGTGTTTCTTCTGATGCCAGGACCTTGGATTCCTGTTCGTGAGAGGAAGTTCCCCCTGAAGTCCAGACAGCTGAATCTACGATCCACGTCGGCACCCTAAGTGTCTCTGAGTATCTTACGTTGTGATTATTGATGTGAAGGTAAGGTCAAATATGCGAGTATTCCAGTGCTAATTCTTATGTAGATCTGTGCCTAAGATCGATATTTATTGCGTTATGTATTAATCCTTCAGAAGCCATATTTATTATTGAGTTAGATCTGTGCCCAAGATCTAGTTTTAACTTGTGTCTAACACCTTATAAATCGTATTACGCATACGTTACATACTCGTGTTAACTGATATCCAAGCCGAATACTCACAGATTTTCCTTGTATATGTCCATTCTATTAAGTATGTAACAAGTTGAAGTTGAAGTGTATACCGTGTATCTATTCCCTACTCAAATCTATCTTTTATCTAGAACCTATGCTCAATTTCATATTTAATTAAACTCAGATTCTCATTCTTTAGAATAAATATTATTGATTAGAATCATAATTTAAATCTAATTTCTTCGAAAAACCCAATTTACGCTTTATGATCCTGTGCGTTAACTTGTTTATTCAGGAATAACTTATTTACTTATTCTGCTTTGAAATAGATAATTTCGATCAATCTCGTCTAGGAATTCTAGCTTTGTAGACTGTTATCTAATTATTTCACCATCTCGAATACAACGCTAATTTGTTTTGTATTCCTTATAGGAATCTGTTAACTAGTTCAGAACTCCTTCATACCTTACCAGGTATTTCCAACTAAGTGCAACTTCGTCGTGTACGCTATATTTTACTATTAGTATTAATATAACTATTAGTACACGCTATTTTATTTATGCGTTCCTTAACCTCCTGTAGTCAAAATATCATTTGATTCAGGTCAGGTTGTATTCAACATTTAATTCTTATTCAGTAGATCTAAATAATTTAAATCTGAATTCCTTGACCCGTGAGATTATTATTACATATACAAAGTTAATAAATTGTATGTTCATAATGTAATTTGTCTCGCAACAAACTAACTACGTAATTAATTGTAAAAAAACAATTCAGCTCCCTTCTCCTTTTTAAATTAAAATATTCCTCCCATATTCAAGATAAACATCGCATTAACCTCATAAACTATTTTCCGCACCTCAGTCTAGTAGATGACCTGTTGACTTACCTGGTCATATTTATTTACACGCGGCCTCTTTCATATTTCTTGGACGCCTCTCGTCTCGCGCTCTTGAACGATAACTATAGAAATCTTGGTGCGTTTAACCATATTGTTGAATAAACACAATTCCCGAGTTCAAATCAATACTTCTTGAACTTATTAGAATACTTCACGATAGATACTCAACTCTAATAAATATTATTATCAAGGAGTTATTCTATGTATATGTATGTCTATATACTGTATAATTGCATATTTTCACAGTAATACTATCCATTATTTTATGTTCATTAGTATGTTATTCAGAGACCTTTGTGTGTTCTACATATATTCAGTGATTACTTACTATTGCATATAATAGTTAAGTAAAGTTTAAGTTCACATTTCATGTCCAGATATATATGTGATTAAGACACCAATTGTGTTATAACTAACTACACCAGATTCTCTTCCTACTCCCAAGTAGTAGCTAAGTGAAGCTAATGATCTCTTTCTATGCCATTTAATAAATGAGAGTATATAATTATCTGTGTGTGTTTATTGTGTTTATTACAACCTGATTGAGTACATAATTGTGAATAAGAACGTGTTCGATGTGTTCCTGTTGAGCATATATTTAGTCTAAAAGTCCATAGTTGGATTTGAGTAAAGACAATAACGAAGCTAAGTTGTATTACAACCCGGCATAACACTGGCGGCAGAAGTGACTCGATACGGCATATCAACGAGAGTTTCTTATATAATTTTGTTTTTAAGTACTCAGTCAGCATTTTCACACATATTATATATTTACCATGGCAGCAATTAGATCACTTAATATTCCGGCGTTCAAGCCAGAAGATTATGACATATATACAGTACATACTGTGACGTTAACCACTCCGTTAGAACCGCATGGCTTGTCCTACAGTGACTCGCTAGGATCGCCAGGCAGTGGATGTGGCTACAGTTGATGTATTGTTGTGTGCTTTATTTCATATGAAAGGTTGTGTCATGGGCAGTCCAGAAAGGCTCTTTGTTTTCACCCATGTCAAGGCTTTATATATTTAATTGCAAAGTATATGTTTTATCATTAAATAGTAATGATAGGTTTTGAGAGAGAGAGAGAGAGAGAGAGAGAGTAGAACAGAGTGTGGGGAGGCGCACAGTGTTTTGCTATACTCGATGGCGTCATAGCTGGCTAGCCTCGTGGGGATTCGTTGAAGGAGTTTTTTACCATGCTTGGTGACGTCATGTTTGGCTAGCTTCTTTAGCATTGGCTAGAGGACTTGTTACCGCTTTTCTACGCGGTTCGAGCTAGTGCTAGTATATATACAGCTTCCTCGCCACTCTCTCCCTCCGATCTGGTTTCTAGAACGCATCCCTCTTATCCCTTTGATATCTGTCTCCCTCTCCGCACCTGAGAACCTTTTCCTCTGCCTATCTCTCTCATTTTCCATATCTTTCACCACCTTTTATTAATATTATACCCCCTCTCGTTAACTCTGCATAATCAGCTTCATGCTGGCAAGTTGTATTGTGCGTTAAGGTCTTATATAACCCATGTATGTTAGTTGTTAAGATAAGTTGATCACGAAGCATTGGTTGGCATTCATATTGTTCAGTACCGCTTCCTATAATTATTAGTGTTCTGCTGGATTAGATAATGCTAGACTAGGAGTCTGATACTATAAGGTATTGTTTCCGATGGGTGTTGGCTTTAGTTAAAAGCTGCACGACATACATGAGAACTGGAGTTGATTGGGTAAATTCTAGTCTGTGTGCCATTGAGAGTAGAGCATGCACGAATGAGGGCTTTTTGCCTATACCATTCTGCACTGTTCTAAGCTCGTTGTTTGTCTTTGAGGTACGCCAGGAGAACGCTTAATACTTCGGTATCAAGGTTTCTCAAGAGAGCTACCCTTTAATATAACGTAATATTTGACGCACAGACTTGAGATTTGCACTAGGCTATGCGGCATGCCATGCGCACCAGTATCTCGTATCATTGACTCTAGCTAGACTTTATCAATCACAGTAGACATTAAGTATATTAAACCAATTACTCTTTTTATGCATACCCGTTTATGATTACACAAGCATTTCGCAGCCTAGTTTGATGTATTGAGACACAAACGACTTAGGCTCTTTTTGTTGATAGGAATACTGCATTGTCGTGGCGATTATTATTATTGTTGTGGCGTTTAGGATATTCTTGGCTCCGACTGCATTATATCTCCTGCCTTTTTGTGTGCATAGCCTGCACGAGCATTGTTCCGCTGCCTGCCTTTTTGGGTTCCATTTCCGATTCGAGCATCTTGATAACATCGAACATTTAAAGAAGATTCCTTGTTGGTGTTGAAGGACTTTAGTGCACTTTCTTTCATGCAGGAGTGCCTGACATTTATTGATTAAAGTAACGTAAGCTGTAACTTCTCTTACCACCTTACTTTGCATACCATAACCAAGCACCTTCGGTTATAGGTAGTAATAGGCTGTTTTCACATAACATTAAGCCTAGAGTAGACGTACATTTATTGAGAGTTTGATAACCTATTATTGCATATAGAACTCTGGAGAGTATTTGTGTTCTTTGTTCACTGGGAATATACATCAGAGGTTGGATCTAGCGCTTTCTGTTGTAGCATTTATGCCATTACTAGTCCAATGAATAAGAGCCCTGTTATATTTAAACCTCAGTCGTAACAAATGGCGACCTTACCTAGGATTTGGTGAACCTACATTTATTAGCAGGGAACATTTGTTGTTTTGGGGAATATTTTGCGGGGATCAGCAAGAATATTTTTTTTTTTGCAACATAGTATAGCCCTTGAGTATTTCCGAGAATTTTTGTGTGTATATTGAGTTTGGGGTGCTTCTTTTCTGAATATTGAGGTGAGATTTTTTTTTGAGCATCATGTCTTATACCGGATCAGAGGAGAATGGAGACACAGTACGTAATATCGAAACTGAGGAACAGCAGTATGATGAAAGGGTTAATCAGGTGAACTGTGAGGAGGATGCTAGGATATTTTTGCAATGGCCTGTTACTGCCGAGCGGTTGGAGGGTATGGATCGGTACGGTCTTCAATGCCTGGCCACAGCTATCGGTCATGCGGGTACTAGCAGCATGACCAGGGATAACTTGATAACGTGTGTACTGGGCAGAGTGACTGGTGAGCGAGATGGGTTGAGTGCTCTGAGCCCTTCGGCCATGCTTCCCCTACACTCGACTCCCAGCCATCCCAGTAGTTTGCCGACCCCGGGTACGCTTCCACAGTTGGGTGGTGACTGGCAGGGTTGGTTGCCCCTGGGGGGACCACCGGTAATTTCAAACATTGTAGCACCTTCACCTCCTCAAGGGTTAACTCCAGAATTATTGCTTCAGCTCGAATTAGCTAAGATCCAGCAGCAAATAGAATTAGCCAAGATAGAAGAGAGAAAAACTATCAGTCATGAGCACATAGAGCTAGCAAAAATCCAAGCTCAGTCGACTAGGTACTGTGCCGACATGGACGTAGAGAAGTCGCGAGTAGAGACAACGGGACAGCGACTTGGGGCTGGTAACCGTGGTCATGATCAATCTCTCTCGCACTTATTGAAACTGGTTCCGGTGTTTGATGAGAGTGGTGTAACAGAATTTTTCGCACGCTTTGAGAAGAAGTGCCAGGAACACCAGTGGCCAGAGAATAAATGGGCAGCACTTGTATCCTCTAGATTAATAGGCAAGGGTCTTAAAGCCTACGATGCAATACCTTTGGAGTCATGTATTATGTATGAGGATCTCAAGGAGGCTGTCCTGAGGGCTTACGAACTGCAACCAGAAACGTACCGTTTGAAGTTCCGGGGTGTAACTAAGGGAAGAGATAGCACCCTTTTGGAACACGCCCGGGACTTGTCCGATGCTATGGGGAACTGGCTCCAATCTGAGAAGGTAACAACGTTTGATGGAGTTAAGCAGTTGATGATGTTGGAGCAGTTCTTTAAGAGCACGGGCGGTGATCTAACTTTGAACTTAAAGGAGTAAAACCCAAGAACTCTAGTAGAAGCAGCAGAAATGGCTGATCGACGGCTGTCGTTGATTCGGGGTTGCGGGTCCTCACAGAAGTACGATGCAAGTGCTAGGGACCGTTATCCTCCCCCTCCCCGTAGCAATGACACATTTAAACAAAAGAGCAATGAAACTAAAACTGAATCCAAACCTAACACCACGCCGTATGAGAAAAGTCAGGGGCTTTTTACATCACAGTATAGGCCGAAACCGAAATTTATGTGTTTTAAGTGCCACCAGGAGGGTCATAAGGCAAATGAGTGCCCTAGTCGACCTCCTCCGGCAGCCGTGTCTTTTGCTCATGGTATTGGAGTGTTCAAGAGGACATCGGAGTTTGTTAGAGGCAATTCTTCCGAGGTAAATACACTGTCAGTGCAGAAGGATCCGGAAGGCCTATTCCCTGTCCGTGATGCCTTTAGTGACCACAGGGGACTCGGTTGTGTGGAGTAGGGGGGTAGAAGACATGAGGTGATAATTTTGCGTGACACTGGGGTATCGCAAACATTGTTGAGGAATTTCACTGGTAAACTTGTAAATACGGCGCGGGTGGTTGTGGTTCAGGGGGTTAATGCAACAAGATCATACCCGCTTGTAAGAATGAAGATGGAAGTTGATGGTGTGACTCGTGACCTGGATGTAGGAATTGTGGAGAAGTTACCTGTTGGGGGCGTCGACCTCCTTCTCGGCAACGACTTTGCGGGGCCTACTTCTGAGAATCCACCCTTGGTCGTTGCCGAGAAGCCGGCCGACGTGAGTAGGGAGGAGCAGGAGTGGGTTGAGAAGTGTCCGGTGCAACCTATGGCGTGTGTTGTCACCAGATCTCTTGCATCCAGGGAGTCACATTCTGGTCAACAGTCTTTAGACAAGGGGAGGAAAGGTACTGAGAAGGGGTTGAAAGTTGATGCGGTTGAGAGTTTAGTATCAACGGACATTCTCGGGGACTCATTATTAGGACCGATTTTCGAGTCTGGAGAAGACCCATTAACTGTTACTAAGAAGGCAGAGGATGGGCTTAAGAAGACAAAGAGACAGCAACGATACACAGAGAGAGAGCAACGGGAGGCTAAATTCAATGTAGGAGGGGGGCATGAGTTGTTTCGCAAGCACTTAGATAAGCTTGCTCCTTCGGACATTCGTAAATTGCAATTAGATGACCCGGAGGTTCTTGAATGTGGTACCGGTGCTGTCGAGTTGGAGGAGGACAGTGATGCACAGTCAGGAGATGTAGCAACAAGGTATCCTGATGCGTACCCTATGAGAAATGGGTCAGTGAAGACGGTGGTCCGAAGCTTGCTAGTGTATTTTTCCCGGTATGGTTACCCGCAGGGGATTCAGTCAGACAAAGGATCCAACTTCACTTCTGACCTCTTTGTTCAAGCAGTGCCGCAGCATGGGATTGTTACGGTTGTGTCATCTGCGTATCATCCGGAGAGCCAGGGTGTGTTAGAGCGATGGCACTCAGCCTTGGAATCTGTGCTTCGTTATTGTTGCTTTGAGAGTGGGAAAGGTTGGGATCTTGGCCTGCCATATGTTTTGTTTGCTGCACGGGAGGTACCTGGGGAAAGTTTGGGATTCAGCCGAAATGAGCTCGTCTTTGGACACCGTGTCAGAGGGCCTCTCCATATGGTTAAAGAAATATGGGAGAGCGCAAAAAAAACTTGTTCTATGCCCAAGTATGTCCTCGACAGTCGAGAACGGATGTTGCGCAGTCTGGAGTTGGCTGTCCGTAATTTGACTAGCTCTCAGGCCCTCATGAAGGACGGGTACGACCTCAAGGTTAAACTCAGGGAGTTTCACGTGGGTCAGGAGGTGTTGATTCTACTGCCCCTTGTAGGTCATCCCTTATCCGCGAAGTACACTGGTCCTTATAGGGTGGTTGAGAGGCTATCGGACCTGGATTGCTTGGTGGCCGCTCCAGACAGACGTAAGCGCAATCAGTTATGTCACGGTAATCTTATGAGGGAGTATGTGAGAAACCCCCCTGAGCCTCTCACTGTGCCTGTGATGACATTTAGCAGTCAAGGTGGAGAAGGAGGAAGGAGAACGGGACAGTCAAGCTCAGGTGGAGGATAACTGGAAGGATAAGAAAGTCAAATGGGCGCCTGAGTGTGAGAAGGCGTTTAGAGTAGTAAAACACCTGTTGTGCACTCACCCGATCCTCTGGGCCCCTGACTTTAGCCTACCTTTCCAACTAGCAACGGATGCTAGTGGTGTGGGGGCTGGTGCCGTCCTTATGCAAGAGGACGATGATGGGCTGGAGCATCCTGTTAGTTTCTGTTCGGAGAAGTTCAATTCAGCCCAGGGGAGCTGCTCTTTTGTCGAGAAGGAGCTACTGGCTGTTGTGCTTGGGCATTTCGAGGTCTATGTTCCAGCCTATGGTCCGGTCATTGTAGTTTACACAGATCATCACCCTCTCAAGTTCTTGGACCAGTTTCACAATCGGAATATTAGGCTGGCCAGTTGTATTGTGCGTTAAGGTCTTATATAACCCATGTATGTTAGTTGTTAAGATAAGTTGATCACGAAGCATTGGTTGGCATTCATATTGTTCAGTACCGCTTCCTATAATTATTAGTGTTCTGCTGGATTAGATAATGCTAGACTAGGAGTCTGATACTATAAGGTATTGTTTCCGATGGGTGTTGGCTTTAGTTAAAAGCTGCACGACATACCTGAGAACTGGAATTGATTGGGTAAATTCTAGTCTGTGTGCCATTGAGAGTAGAGCATGCACGAATGAGGGCTTTTTGCCTATACCATTCTGCACTGTTCTAAGCTCGTTGTTTGTCTTTGAGGTACGCCAGGAGAACGCTTAATACTTCGGTATTAAGGTTTCTCAAGAGAGCTACCCTTTATTATAACGTAATATTTGACGCACAGACTTGAGATTTGCACTAGGCTATGCGGCATGCCATGCGCACCAGTATCTCGTATCATTGACTCTAGCTAAACTTTATCAGTCACAGTAGACATTAAGTATATTAAACCAATTACTCTTTTTATGCATACCCGTTTATGATTACACAAGCATTTCGCAGCCTAGTTTGATGTATTGAGACACAAACGACTTAGGCTCTTTTTGTTGATAGGAATACTGCATTGTCGTGGCGATTATTATTATTGTTGTGGCGTTTAGGATATTCTTGGCTCCGACTGCATTATATCTCCTGCCTTTTTGTGTGCATAGCCTGCACGAGTATTGTTCCGCTGCCTGCCTTTTTGGGTTCCATTTCCGATTCGAGCATCTTGATAGCATCTAACATTTAAAGAAGATTCCTTGTTGGTGTTGAAGGACTTTAGTGCACTTTCTTTCATGCAGGAGTGCCTGACATTTATTGATTAAAGTAACGTAACCTGTAACTTCTCTTACCTCCTTACTTTGCATACCATAACCAAGCACCTTCGGTTATAGGTAGTAATAGGCTGTTTTCACATAACATTAAGCCTAGAGTAGACGCACATTTATTGAGAGTTTGATAACCTATTATTGCATATAGAACTCTGGAGAGTATTTGTGTTCTTTGTTCACTGGGAATATACATCAGAGGTTGGATCTAGCGCTTTCTGTTGTAGCATTTATGCCATTACTAGTCCAATGAATAAGAGCCCTGATATATTTAAACCTCAGTCGTAACAAAACCTGGAAATAGTCAAACCGGTCCTGGACATTATGTTCGGAAACGAGGACACTTCCAAGATCCACACGATAGTAGTGAAACTACGGAAATATGCAACCAAGGTATCAGGGTATGTGCATGATAACATGCCTGGGTTAACCTGGGCATAATTTGAAACTTATGTAAAGACCGCTATTAACACCTTACGAGCGGCCTATGCGGTTTATTTATGTGTACCGCACAGCGGGGTGTTTTTAGCCAAAATAGGGCTGTTTACGTGATCATTTTCATGCCTAAATAAGACCCAGAACGTAAAACAAGTACCTATCCCTGAAAGGGCATAAACAGAGCTTTCGAATGACACCATAACGATCCTTGTATGATGGATAGTTTTCTTGCAATAACCGTGCAACGCGAGTGCAAAAAACAGGTAATTCGGTACTTTCAATACATAATTGAGTATGTAGCGAGTGAGAGAGGGAGGAGGGAGCTGAGATTTGTGTCAGTAGGTTCGCCGCGGTGGTCTGGAGCAGTCATACGCTCGCTAGTCTCCTGCCACCACTTGTCTCTCTCTCTCAGCCACATTACGTGCTGAAATTGCCACTCGAGTTATGTCGAGCGCCGCCACATAGTCCAGCTTTATTTAACTTGACTTATGTTGCTCGCCGCTAAATAAGGGTTAATCCAGTACTTGATCAGACCATTGCCGATAAAAAAATTCATGAGATCAAATATTCAGGAGATTTAGACGGCACAATTGAGCAACTGCAACAAATAGCGATCAATGCGTTCCCAGAAGAAACCGCAGCACAACAGAAGAAGATCGTGTTCAAGGCACTTGTGAGAATTTTGCCGGAAACAGTGGCGGATCACTTCTCCATTATTGAGCCTACGAATTATGACACGGATATGCCGGTGATAAGGCATATCATGGCTCTTTAAATATCCAGGGAACAAGACAAGATAGCTGTGATCAGCAAGGTGACCACACATCCATCAGCAGCAGCAGCACCCTCGTGCGGCTCCTCGTCTCAATGATATAGCCGAGGAATGGGCCAGGATTAGGGCAGCTGATTGGAAACCATGCTCTGGACCGTGCATGTTATGGTCGTTGAAAACATCCTTCACGGAACTAACTAAGAAACGGATCAGGACACCAAGCTGGTGGGCACAAATTCCCTGGATAAAGCCACGTAAGGTAGCCACTATCACTGACGACGGAACAGCAGGGATAGAGGACGTACACAGTGAAGAAGAGGCAGAACAGTATATACCTGAGGCTGTGCAACCGGACCCTCAGGATTTTTAAACTGCACCCCAAACAAATAGTCGTCACAATGGCGGGGGCTCATGATGGGACATCTTCAGATGGTCTCCCAGTATACCAAAAGATCACACTCAACGGGGTGGCAGTCCGACTTCTAATAGATACGGGAGCTTTCCGTTCATGCCTGTTCCTTCTGTTTTTCCGAAAGCACCACAATGCTTTCGGGAAGATACAACCTTCCTCCATAATTCTTGTCAGTGCTAATGATCAAGTCATTCCAAATTTAGGACAGATTCTTCCCCTATACGTTAGCACCCATGTTCCCCATCATGGAGTAGATAATTCATTTGTAATCTATAATCCTAATGAGACTAAGTACGATGGATACTTGGGCCTCGATCTCCTAATATCTTTGAGTGCCTCTATTGATTGTAGGCACTGCACCTTAACCTTTGCCCCACATTCAACAACAAAGAAAAATACAAAAATAAATGTCTTGAACACCCTCAGCAGTTAAACTCAAGCTCCCTACCTGCTCCCCTTAGTCAAACAGCTAAATTACAATCATCTATTTTTCCCTTCATCTAATGAACAAGTCCTACCCCTCAAAACTTCAAAAGATGTGAAATACAACACTCATATCATTTCTCAAGCTATCACTTCCACAACTGTGACAGTTCCTCCTCATCATGAAAAGTGGGTACCTTTGGTGCCCACCATCATGGGAGATGTCATTTTGACCCCACACCTCCAAAGCCCTTTTAATGGGGCCTGCCTAACCGATCCTAGCTTGCTACCAAATCAATTAAACTGTATCAAAATAGCTAATATCTCAGATAAGCCAGTTACATTACCAAAAGGACTAGCCATTGGTGAGCTTGAGGTATACTCAGAAGAATTATCTGTACCTACAGATACTTCCCCTCACAATAAGAACCCCCTTCCTGATATTCCTTCCAATCTTACTACTTGTAAGAAAACTGATCTCAGAAACTTACTGATATCATATCAAGACATATTTGCTACCTCCAGCCGAGACATGGGGAAAACTGACATGCTTAATCATCCTATACATACCGTAGGACATCCCATAAAGCAACCAATCCGTCGGAAACACCCGATTCAGAGGCAAGAGGAAGAAAAACAAGTACAAGATATGCTTGCCACAGGAGTTGTCAAAACCTGTACCAGCCCTTGGTCTTCTCCGGTAGTACTCGTCCGGAAGAAAGACGGATCAACCCGCTTCTGTATTGACTACCGGCAACTGAATTACGTCAACATCAAAGACGCTACGCCACTCCCCAGAATTGATGATTCCTTAGACTCCCTGCTTGGACCAAAATGGTTCACTACCTTAGATCTTAGGCAGGATATTGGCAAGTTCCAGTATCATCAGAACATCAACAAAAGGCAGCTTTCTCCACCAGCCAAGGCAGACTATATGAGTTTACTGTATTGCCTTTCGGTCTATGCAATGGCCCTGCCACATTCTCCAGGTTAATGGAATCTGTTTTACAAGGATTAACCTGGGAAACATGCCTGGCTTATTTAGACGACATAATTGTATTCGGGAAAACTTGGGCCGAACATTTGCAAAGGTTAAAACAAGTATTCCAGAGAATCAGGGATGCCAGTTTAAAACTCAAACCATCCAAATGCACCCTTGCTAAAACTAAAGTAAACTTTCTAGGACATATTGTATCAAAACAAGGTATTTCACCAGATCCTAGTAAACTAGAAGCTATCAGCAAAATTATTCCTCCCACTAATATAAAAGGAGTAAGAGCTTTCCTTGGGGTGGCATCCTATTTTCGAAGATTTGTCAAGAACTTTGCTACTATTGCCAAACCTTTACATGATCTAACTAGAAAAGACGAACCATTCCAGTGGACAGAACAATGCCTTCAAGCATTTCGTAGTCTGAAAGATAAATTAGTGGTATTTCTGGTAGTGGCATTTCCGGATTACACTCGTCCCTTCAGACTATATACAGACGTCTCACAGTTCGGAATAGGTGCCATTCTTGGACAAACTAGAGATGGCAAAGAACAAATCATCGCCTATGCCAGCAGTCACACTCTCAATCCGGCAGAAGTCAACTATCCGATGACCAAAAGAGAGTGCCTAGGTATGATATGGGCCCTACAGTATTTCAAGGCTTACTTGGCCGGTGTCAAAGTCACCATAATAACAGATCATCACGCCCTTCAATGGCTCCGTAAATCTGACGCCAAAAATGCATTAACTGTCAGATGGAGGGAATCATTAGAAGAATTCGACGTAGATATTGTTTATAGGCCAGGAAAACTCCATGCTAATGCGGACGCCCTATCTAGACTTCCCATCAATTCAGCAGACATTCATCTACAACATCAAGTGAAGAATCAACCCATATTAGCCATCCATCATAAAGATTCGTTAGATGACAATCAACAAGGCCTACGTTGTTTTCAAAGAAAGGATAAACTAGACTGGATGCCAAGCAAAATATTTTCTCAACTGACCAGACGAGGAGACAATTTATTTACCGTCGATGGAAAAATTGTCATCACACCTCAAGCAGCGCTATCCACCATGCAATCTACTCATATGTATAATAGCATTCACCTAGAACAAAGATAACTAATTACCACGTTTCAACAAGTATATTGGACCCCTTCCTCCTATATAACCGCGAAACGAGTAACAGAAGCTTGCCGAGCTTGTGCGTTGGGTAAAGATAGAACCCGCACAGCAGGACCTGCTGGCAAGCTAGTAGCCTCCAAGTCATGGCAATTACTTGCAGTAGACGTTATGGGACCAATGGAAGGAAACCAAGGGTTTAAGTACATCATAACATTTGTTGATACCTATTCCAAATATGTCATTTCCTGCCCTGCAAAAGAACACTCAGCCATAGCAGTAGCAGAGACCCTCATTCAACATGTCTTTCCATATTTCGGATTACCTGAAGCCATTCATTCAGATAATGCCCCCTAGTTCACCAGTCACATTTGGTATCAATTATCTCAAATGTGTGGATTTAAAATCAGTCACTCATTTCCATACTGGCCTCAAGGCAACTCCATCTGCGAAAGAAGCCATAGGACGATTGCGAATCAAATACGAACACAGTTGCAACAAATGGACGCCAAGGATTGGCCAAGTCAAGTCACAATAGTCCAATGGGGTATAAATACCTGCCCCAAAGAAGATGGAATATCACCCCACGAATGTGTGTTTGGAGTACCACCATTGCTCCTACCTCTGAAACATCTCGCTGCCCCGTATGAGCCCTCCTCCAACTTCGATCAATCACTAGTACACCTGAAAAACTGTCTCCGTCAAATCCAGTATGTTCAAGATCTTCAACCTGATGAAACTACCAAAGCCAGTCCACACCGTGTTGGCGATCTCGTGATGGTTGCTCAATTACCTGTGCCGTCTAAACTCAAACCAAGATATAAAGGTCCATTTGAAATCTTAACAGTGCCAAATTGTTACCAGGTTACCATTAAATATTTCGGTGAGTCACGCACATACCGTAACAGACATGTACGTAGGTTTCAGCCTATTGATAAGAATATGATTATGCTTGCAGATCCTGACCAGAATGATATGTTACCTGCATCAAATAATCAGAATTTGGGATCCTCAGAACCTTCGACATATGAATTCATTCCACCATTGACACCTGCACCTCTAAAGAAACCACTGCATGTCACACCACCTATTCTACCACAAACACACAATCTGTTCAGCCACGCCCTAGTCCTCTTTCATATCCATCATACAACCCTACTTCTATCATACCTACCAGTGTTGCCAGATTCCCAAAGCCGCCTGGAACCAGATGAGTTACCAAATTTCACCAGATTTTTTTTACTATTATATATATATAAAATAGGGTGTGTTTGCTAATTAGTTAGGCCTATATTTAGTTGATATTCGGTAGGCAACCATATGTATTATGTTTCCAGCTGTGGGTAAATTGTCATATTTATCTTCATTACTATAGACTATTATAAAGAATTTTGAAGAAAAATATGTTGTTAATATGAATAATTGACAGAAAAGAAGCAGATATTCACATTACTAGGCTATTACTGTATATGGAATTTGAAGACAAATATGCTCCTTTTTTCCCCAAATTTCCCCCCAAAAATGAAATTTCACCAGATTTCACCAGATATTGTCTGGTTCCATGATACATATTTTTTTCACCAGGTGCTCTGAAATTTCACCAGATTTTCCAAATCTGGTTCCGAATTTCCCTATCTGGCATCACTGATACCTACACGTACTGTATCTGCACCTTCCAAACTCCCTACTCAATTATTTACCAAATCTCTATCTCTACCTGTTCCTCCCTCACCATCTGTCAGCTTACCAATTTTCTCTGAATCACCTTGCACTCTACCTACTACGCCAGCTATTGCTCACCTTCCTAATCTACCTTCACAGCCTTTATCAAACCTGCCAACAATGCCATCTCTTGATCTTTCTAACTTGCATGTTCCTCTCACTCAACACTCTTCCAGACCTCTTCCTTTTGCAAGCAAACCTAAGTCGCCCACTACTGCAGCTTCTAAATCCATCTCGAAATCATCTTCAAGACCTCTTCCATTATTTCATAACATACAACCATCTACTTCTATCCATAAAACTACAAGAACTTCCTCTAAGTTACATCGCACTATACCCAGCCTGTCTAAAAAAAAATCCCATTCATCCAATTCTTCTTCATCACCAACACACCACACTCATGTGAATCCACCATCATTAATGCAACCTGTTTCTAATCCACCCTGTACAAGATCTGGTCGACGTATGAAACCTCCTGAACGATGGGCGCCGACATTCCGTCGTACCTACACAAGGCGGGCCCCTCCCAAACCTACCTCGCCAACTCAAAGGGTCCCCGCTACACCTACTGCGAGGTCAACAACACCACCAGCTCAACCAGGCAGTACCAGGAACAAGGATCTACCATGACTCACCAGCCCTTCCCAGGTCACTCACTCTGCCGAGCTTCCAGTCACCACATCTCCTCCTGCTACAAAGACTCCTTCACCGCCTCCAACAGCCATGAAAATATACAGTGTCATGGTATCTAAAGGACTGGACAGCACTGTTGTCAACACTCCACACCAATGGTGTAAACTGCAAAAGAATCCAGGATCCCATTACATGTCCACAAGGGCATCGACACTTCTACACCAGCTGATGTTCCTACAACCATGTGGCTGTTGACACTACAACACTTAACCCCCGTTCTGGCTAATACAACAACCCGGACCTACATTTTGAAATCGCGAGGTCGCGACTTTTTCTTTGCCGAATGTGGTGAAGTAACAGGGTTGGGTGAGACCTGTAGGATTGCTAGCCTGCAGGAGAATAGAAAAGACAGGAAAAGAAGCCAACAGAAGAAATGGGAATATATACAAGCTTCCCATGCTTCAGAGGAAAACAGAACAGAGGAGTGCCCCATGATCTCAGGTCATTCCCGTTCTATAAAGACCAGGAAGTTAGGTCAGTCTCCCATACAAAAGAGTGGGAAGCTGGGCCAATCACCATCGAGCTTTCAAACTATCTCGACCTATCAGCAGCCTCCATTCGACCAACAGCCAGACTTGCAGTATAACGAACAAATGCTTATGCAAGTTAGACATCAGAGACCGGAATGTTATAGAAACAAATGGGGATACTAGGACCTCCCTTGCAGTACCATTCCGGAGAACTCAACATAACCCCGAGAACCTAGAGAAGAACAGAGATATCAACTTCATCATTAATAACCCCTGACTATCATAGAATCACGGAAGTTACAATTATCTCTTACCTAGACCTCGTAACCACAATGAGAGTACTAAATAAAATACTTAAAATAATTATTTACAAACCTATAACCACCATGTATTTTTAGACTAAGTATTACCTTAGCAAATTACATCACAACCATTCACTATATCCTTTTAGAATTGAGTTACTAAAAGGTAAACCTAAGAAATAACTTGAACATAGTCTCACTGAAATTAAAGAAAGTAAGCACCTCTACCTAAGTAATATTTCTAAGGCTGATAAGCACGGAGTATCTAACTGAAATAGAAACTGCCTCCCCCTCCCCCTCGAGACTACAGCGAGACCTGCTGTGTTCCTTCTGATGCCAGGACTTTGGATTCCTGTTCGTGAGAAGCAGTTCCCCCTGAAGTCCAGACAGCCGAATCTACGATCCACGTCGGCCAGACATGCACTCGAACTACTATAATCTTAACCTACCCTAAGTGTCTCTGAGTGTCTTACGTTGTGATTATTGATGTGAAAGTAAGGTAAAATATGCGAGTATTCCACTGCTAATTCTTATGTAGATCTGTGACCAAGATCGATATTTAATGTGTTATGTATTACTCCTTCAGAAGCCATATTAATTATTGAGTTAGATCCGTGCCCAAGATTTAGTTTTTACTTGTGTCTAACACCTTATAAATCGTATTATGCATACGTTACATACTCGTGTTAACTGATATCCAAGCCGAATACTCACAGATTTTCCTTGTATATGTCCATTCTATTAAGTATGTAACAAGTTGATTTTTTTTTTTTTTTTTTTTTTTTTTTGTATGTGATTGAGGGAGGCAAAAGGCATAACTGCCTATAGCGAGTGCCTCCCCCATAGTTGAAAGAGTGACAGGGCCAAAATCAAGGGACATTCGAGCCAAAATGCCTGGACACACGGAGTTTGAAGCAATTTAAGTCATAGGAAGAGGGAAAGACTGATT
Organism: Paralithodes platypus; assembly: GCA_032716605.1. Taxonomy (NCBI): domain Eukaryota; kingdom Metazoa; phylum Arthropoda; class Malacostraca; order Decapoda; family Lithodidae; genus Paralithodes; species Paralithodes platypus. The sequence continues at coordinate 34,518,501 of CM064528.1, read as the reverse complement.
CTGGGAGAGAGTTCCAGAGCTCAGATGTTGAGTAGAAGAAAGTTTGAGAGTAACGTTTCACTCTTGGGTTGGAGAGTTGCACAGAGTAGGGGTGGGATTGAGTTGCAAGACGGGTACCACGTGCCCTACGTAAAGGAGGTGGTATGCACTGGGATAGCTCTGAGGAACACTGATTATTATAGTAGCGATAGAATAGCGAGAGAGATGCAACATTGCGGCGGAGAGAGAGATTGCAGAGAGTTGGTGAGTGGACGGGAGTTAATGATACGAAAGGCCTTCCTTTCAACTTTGTCTAGGAGAGCGGTGTGAGAGGAACCTCCCCACACATGTGAACAATACTCAATACAAGGGCGCACTATGCCCCTGTACAGAGCAAGAAGCTGTGCAGGGGAAAAGAACCCCCTAAGGCGGTTGAGCACACCCAGCTTCTGGCAGGCTGCCTTAGCAGACTGGTAATATGGTCCTTCCAAATGAGAGCAGAAGAAAAAGAGACACCAAGAATATTGAGAGAAGATGAAGGGTTGATTTTTGTATTGTTGAAGAATAAGGGATAGCCCGCTGGGAGATCCTGACGGGTAGATAGATGGAGAAATTGGGTTTTGGAAGCATTAAAGTTAACAAGGTTTTCTCTGCCCCAATTGGAAATAGTATTTAGATCAGAATTTAAGAGTTCTATGGCTTCATTACGTTTGTCGTTGAGGGATTGCTGGCTGGGGCGTTCTGAAAAACTAATGGAGTAGTGTAAGGTTGAGTCGTCTGCGTATGAATGGATGGGAATTAAGGTACAGTTAAGGAGATCATTTATAAAAATTAGAAAGAGAATAGGAGATAGGACAGAGCCCTGAGGAACACCGGAGTTTATAGGGTGAGGAAGTGAACAATGGCCGTCCACAACCGCAGCTATGGAACGGCCGGAAAGGAAATTAGAGACAAAGGCACAGATGGAGGGATAGAAACCGAAGGAGGGTAGTTTAGAAATTAAAGATTTATGCCAGACTCTATCGAAGGCTTTCGATATGTCTAGTGCAATAGAAAAAGTCTCACCGAAGTCCCGAAAGGAGGATGACCAAGAGTTAGTAAGATATGAAAGAAGATCACCAGTAGAGGGACCCTTAACCTGACAAGCGCGATATAGACGTAGGTGCTAGGGTAGTTATTTGTGCATTTCTAGCCCTGGATTCTGACAGAATTCGTTATATTTACAATATAAACCATTATTTGTTTTCGGTATGCTTTTATTTTACATATATGATGTATATATGAACCTTCAAGAGTGCTAAAATAAGTGGGAAAAGCATTTGGGTGGTGAAAAACGAAGATATTGGCCACCCGGTCATAATCTCAGGCGAGAGAGAGAGACAGGCAGCCTTCCCCTCTCGCTGTCTGGGAGTCAACTGAGAAGAGCGGGGCGGTGTGTGCCGGTGTCTGGGTATTGCATAACGATCTTTTATGCAACCCACTTGTGCTACATTATCGCGGGAGAGAAAAATAACCGATAAATGATGATAATAAGAGGAAAAATAGGTGATAATTGAGGAGGGGAGGGAGGGGGGAATAAGGTGAGGAAGGAGGGGAGGTGGGAGGGTGAGATTTACATGGATGAGTACTGGAGGGGAATTATCTCACCTAGAGACAAATTCCTTTGTTTTGATAGGCCCTTTTTTTTATGGAAGGCTTTTTTTATGGTCCTGCTTCCGTGAGGCCTATCGCGTTCCCTATAGGAAGCCTTCCGTTAGGCCTATCGCGCTTGCCGGGTTAAGGAAGCCATACTGGCGATCTGAGAGCAGATTATGAGAAGAGAAATGCTTAAGAAATTTGGAAGCAAGAATAGTTTCAAAAACTTTAGAAAGACAAGAGATAAGAGCAATTGGACGATAGTTGGAGGGTTGAGAGCGGTCACCCTTCTTTGGGACAGGTTGAATGTGAGCAAACTTCCAGCATGAAGGGAAGACGTTAGAGGATAGACAGAGACGAAAGAGTTTGCCTAGGCAGGGAGTCAGCACGGAAGCACAGTTTTTGAGAACAACAGGAGGAACACCGTCCGGACCGTACGTCTTATTAGTGTTAAGCCCAGAGAGGGTAGAAAGTACATCTTTAGAAGATGTTGAAGTGTATACCGTGTATCTATTCCCTACTCAAATCTCTCTATTACCTAGAACCTATGCTCAATTTCATATTTAATTAAACTCAGATTCTCATTCTTTAGAATAAATATTATTGATTAGAATCATAATTTAAATCTAATTTCTTCGAAAAACCTAATTTACGCTTTATGATCCTGTGCGTTAACTTTTTTATTCAGGAATAACTTATTTGCTTATTCTGCTTTGAAATAGATAATTTCGATCCATCTCGTCTAGGAATTCTAGCTTTGTATACTGTAGATCTGTTATCTAATTATTTCACAATCTCGAATACAACGCCAATTTGTTCTGTATTCCTTATAGGAATCTGTTAACTAGTTCAGAACTCCTTCATACCTTACCAGGTATTTCCAACTAAGTGCAACTTCGTTGTGTACGCTATATTTTACTATTAGTATTAATATAACTATTAGTACACGCTATTTTATTTATGCGTTCCTTAACCTCCTGTAGTCAAAATATCATTTGATTCAGGTCAGGTTTATATTCAACATTTAATTCTTATTCAGTAGATCTAAATAATTTAAATCTGAATTCTTCGACCCGTGAGATTATTATTACATATACAAAGTTAATAAATTGTATGTTCATAATATAATTTTACTCGCAACAAAGTAACTACGTAATTAATTGTAAAAAACAATTCAGCTCCCTTCTCCTTTTTAAATTAAAATATTCCTCCCATATTCAAGATAAACATCGCATTAACCTCATAAACTATTTTCCGCACCTCAGTCTAGTAGATGACCTGTTGACTTACCTGGTCATATTTATTTACGCGCGGACTCTTTCATATTTCTTGGACGCCTCTCGTCTCGCGCTCTTGAACGATAACTATAGAAATCTTCGTGCGTTTAACCATATTGTTGAATAAACACAATTCCCGAGTTCAAATCAATACTTCTTGAACTTATTAGAATACTTCACGATAGATACTCAACTCTCATAAATATTATTATCAAGGAGTTATTCTATGTATATGTATGTCTATATACTGTATAATTGCATATTTTCACAGTAATACTATCCATTATTTTATGTTCATTAGTATGTTATTCAGAGACCTTTGTGTGTTCCACATATATTCAGTGATTACTTACTATTGCTTATAATAGTTAAGTAAAGTTTAAGTTCACATTTAATGTCCAGATATATATGTGATTAAGACACCTATTGTGTTATAACTAACTACACCAGATTCTCTTCCTACTCCCAAGTAGTAGCTAAGTGAAGCTAATGATCTCTTTCTATGCCATTTAATAAATGAGAGTATATAATTATCGGTGTGTGTTTATTACAACCTGATTGAGTACATAATTGTGAATAAGAACGTGTTCGATGTGTTCCTGTTGAACATATATTTAGTCTAAAAGTCCATAGTTGGATTTGAGTAAAGACAATAACGAAGCTAAGTTGTATTACAACCCGGCATAACAATACGTAATATATATATTGTTTCGATCCAGGTTCTCAAAGACACAGGGCTCTTCAACATTGGACTAGATAATGGCAAAATGCAACAACGGTAACACTAGATCCAACCCCTGCCTTAAACACTGGAAAACAAAACACCATTACCGCCCTGAGTCGTGCCTGGACAACGAGGTATCCTATGACTCGGTAACTGGTGCACACACAGTAGGCTGACGCTCGATGAAACAGCCTATTCTCAAACAGTAAAAGATTACTCGATTAAGTTACACAAAGAAAAGATAGTTAACGTGATTAATTAACGTTACGGAAGATACTCAAATAACTGGCACTCCTGTATTAAAGAAAGTGCAATGCTAGTCCTGCAACATCAACTGGAAACTTCTGAAATAAGTCTGATGCTGGGAAGATGTTCGTAAAGAATCTTGAACAATTATAATGCAGAATACGGGTCACAATAAATACTAGGACATATAGTAATAATAGGCAGGCGAATAATAAAGACTGCGCAAAGGTAGTAATGCTCGACAACTAAAGAAATGCTTCGTGACACAACGCAACAGCCTACTAGGGTTGTGCAACTCAACAACAACCTCGGCTCAAAAGTGCAGTGAATAATAATGCTGCATACATATAATAATGGGGGCTTATCTCTAACCAGTGTCTGCTCAGTTAATAAAGCCTAGCTGGGGTATCAAGGCAGGGCAACAATGGGCGAGCATGCGGCTCGTAGCCTAACGTTGTCCGAAGGTGGTATAATGAAGATTACGTTATATGACGGGGATGCTCTCTTGATAAATCTAGGTCTCTAGTACCTAGTTCTATCCTGGCGATCCCTCAGAAGTCAACACAAAGAGGCAGCACTATGTTGTGAGGGATAGGCTATGGCCCTCTCACACCACAGCGCTGTGCTCGCAAAGTAAACCCACCCGAAGACAACTTAGGCTCCCACAGTACCTGTCGATGTCGTGCAGGGCTTAGCTAACACTGCACACATTGGAGACAATGACACAGTAACCTTACCCCTAGTCTAGCTTTAGATAACCAAGCAGAATCACTCAACACCTTGCCAGGGAGACATATACCGGTCTACAACCTTCCCGAGAGAGGACACACACGGAAAAGTCCGTCTCTCCAACCCCTCAATAAAGCATAATACCTCCTTAATCTAATACATGGAAATATCTGAGAGCTTCGCGTACAATACAACTGGCCGACGGTGAACGTCTATGCTGAAACCAGAAGGGATGTTGAGTTTAATAAAGATTAGAGAATGAGAAAGGAGAAGTCGAGAGAGAGAAATAGTATGCAAAGTGGCGAGTATGGGGGACAGAATTGCAAAGGATGTAGACGATACGCGTGTCAGGCAAGCTCTGAGCTGGTAAAAAACACGAGGCCGCGATGGGCAGGGACTAGTTGACCACCCGGCCGCCAACGCCGTCAGCGCCCAAGCGAGCCGCGTGATAGCTCACCCCGCTGCCAGGTGTACTCCCTCACCCTCTCTCGCTCGCCTCCCACACAAGCAACATTTATATTATAGCGAATATAAAATATAAGGCGCAGTCACAGACCAAAACAAAGACCATTTCTAGACTGTCTGTGGCAACACGACACTAATAAAATAAAGCAGATCATTCTAGGACAACTGTAGCCCATCCCCCCATCCTGGCGAGCGCTAGCGAGCTGCAATGCCCCACGCAACCATTCTGTTAACGCCGGGAGGCGTCACACCCCCCCCCCAAGATATGGGACACTCAACCATGGGCCCATATCTGAACAGACAGAATGTCTCTAGAATCTGCCACTCCTAACCACTCTGCCACTCATGGAATGCAAGCTCAGTCTCCTCAAAAAAAATACAACAACATTTATATATATACAAACAAATCTTATCACCCTTCCCAAACATAATACATTAATTCATAACATTGTGCTCCCAGAGCGAGCTTTAAGAAGCACAGCCTACTGAGGGAAAATCATCTGCACTCAGTACTCAGCTACAATATTATCTTAAAATTAATTATTAAAAGAAAGAGTTTTTATTTAATTTTTTCATATTTTATTTTAATGTTGTTTTTGGCGGCTACTATAGATGTAGCCTAATTTTCGTCTAATCAAAGCCAACAAATCCTGCCCTGCGACCCTACGCTGATGCTACACACGCGAGCCAACAAGCACCAGCGCAAAAATACACCGCGAGCCAAGACAGGAGGCTATACCAACATACTGTGGTAGCCTACCCCGGATCCTCCACCTGCGACAAACAGTCCGCAATCACATTCTCACAACCGGCAATATGGCGAATGTCTAAGTTGTACTCTTGCAACATGAGCGACCATCTGGTCAGCCTCATATTCCGGTTGTGGAATTGATTGAGGAATTTAAGCGGGTGGTGGTCGGTATACACTACCACGACTGGCCCATAGGCAGGAACATAGACCTCAAAGTGTCTGAGCGCTAACACGATTGCCAGCAGTTCCTTTTCAACAACCGAATAGTTTTTCTGTGCTGAATTAAATTTCTTTGAAAAGAAACTGACTGGATGCTCAAGACCTTCCTCGTCTGTCTGCAAAAGTACGGCACCAGCCCCTACTCCGCTGGCATCAGTCGCCAACTGAAATGGTCGTTCAAAGTCCGGGGCCCTGAGGATAGGGTGAGTGCATAAAAGGTGTTTAACTACTCGAAACGCCTGCTCACACTCAGGTGCCCAGCGGAACTTTTTATCTTTAGCTAGTAGATCTGTCAAAGGAGCTAACACAGTAGAATAACCTCTTATAAAGCGGCGGTAATACCCAATCATGCCCAAAAATCTCATGATCTGCCGCTTGGTGGTCGGCCTGGGGAACAAGTCGATAGCCTGTATCTTCTGTTGGGGCGGGCTCACCTGCCCTAACCCAACCACAAACCCCAGATACTGCACCGTGGCTTGCACAAAGTTACACTTGCCCAGATTAACCACCAAGCCTGCTTTACTAAGTTGACTAAATAAGGCTTCTATGTGCTCACAGTGACTTTGGAAATCGTTGTCATAAATGATCACGTCATCAAGGTAGACAGTACAGTTTGGAATGTCTGCTACGATGTCGTTCATTAAGCTCTGGAAAGTGGCCGGTGCATTTTTCAGACCATATGGCATCACGTTGCAACGGTAAGTACTGCCATCCACCACAAACCCGCACACCTCTTTAGCCCGCTCAGACAGTGGTACTTGCCAGTAGCCTTTGACGAGGTCTACCTTGGTCAAGTACCTTGCTTTCCCGATCTTATCCACACTGTCATCCACCCGGGGAAGAGGATATGCGTTGGGGGGGGTCAACCCATTCAACCGCCTAAAGTCAATGCAGAACCGAACTTTTCCATCAGGTTTGGGCTGCAGAGTGACAGGAGAAGTCCACCGTACTGCCCCCTTCTCGATCAAGCCTCTCGCCAGCATATACTCCAGCTCATCCCTGAGCGCTGGGAGTTTAATGGGTGGCACCCGATAAGGTATCGACTTGAAGGGGGGGTGCTCTCCTACATCGACGTCATGCACCGCTTGAGTAGTGAGGCCTGGGTGCTCGGCAAATACAGTGGGGTATGAATCGAACAGGCGCTGCACTGCCACCTGCTGTTCCTCCGGCAGGTGCGCCAGAGCATCATGCGCACATTGGCTCGAATTCCCCGCCCACTGATCAGCCGAGACATGACAATCCCAGTTATCATCCACCTCATCATTGCTGCCCCCCTCTCCTTCTCCACCATGACCGCAGCAGGTCAACACAGGGACAGCTAGTGACTCAGGTGGGCGCCTCACATACTCCTTCAACAAATTAATGTGGCATAGTTGGTTACGCTTCTTCCGGTCTGGAGTGGCAACGAGGTAATCGAGATCGGAGATCTTTGACACCACCCGATAAGGCCCAGCGTACTTGGCAGCCAGAGGATGACCTGCCAAAGGCAACAGGACCAACACCTCTTGACCTACCTGAAACTCCCGGAGTTTCGCCTTAGTATCGTACCTGTCCTTCATACGGGCCTGCGAACTCACCAAATTACGCCCGGCCAGCTCCAGACTTCTAAGCATTCTCTCTCTGCTCTCGAGGGCGTATCTCAACATAGAACATGACTTAGCGGTACCCTCCCAAATCTCCTTCACCATGTGGAGAGGGCCCCTCACCTGATGCCCGAAAACAAGCTCATTCGGACTGAAACCGAGACTCTCTCCAGGTACTTCTCTTGCCGCGAACAAAACATACGGCAGACCCAGGTCCCAATCCTTTCCGTTCTCTGCGCAATAACATCGAAGCATGCTTTTCAGCGTGGCATGCCACCTCTCCAACACCCCCTGACTCTCCGGGTGATACGCAGAAGAGACGACAGTGCTGATGCCATGCTGAATCATAGTTTGTTTGTACAGATTAGAGGTAAAATTAGAACCTTGGTCCGATTGCACCTCTTGCGGGTAACCATACCGCGAGCAATACAAGAGCAGGTTCTGGACAACAGTTTTCGCCATGCCATTTCTCATTGGATATGCATCAGGATAACGAGTGGCCACATCCAAATTAGTTAATAGAAATTTATTACCGGCACTAGTAGGGGGTAGGGGTCCGACCATATCAATGATGACCTTACTGAAGGGCGGTCCACTGACAGGAATGGGGTGCAACGGGGCTCTCGGAATTGTTTGGTTAGGTTTTCCAACCCTCTGGCACGTATGACACCTTGCTATCCAGGTTACCACCTGCCCCTTCAACCCCGGCCACCAAAACAATTTTTCTAAAGCCGCCACCGTTTTTCTCACCCCTAGATGTCCTGCCAGTGGTATGTCATGCGCCAACCTCAGTAGGCTATCCCTGCACTCCCGTGGCACCACCAACTGGTCCACTACTCCGGACCCCTCTTGCCAACTACGTTTAGGGTCTTGATAACGCCTATAGAGGATGCCTTCTAAATAAAAAAAATCTCCTGGTTGTGCATCGCCGTCCTCGTCGAGCTCTACAGCTCCATTAGCACACGTTTGGAGCTCAGGGTCCTCTAGTTGCAACCGACGTATATCTGAGGGTGCCAAGCGATCTAACTGCTCCCGGAGCAATGCATCACCTTCCCCGATACTGGGCTGCTCCCTCTGTCTCTCTCGATGTACATAACGTTGCTGTCATGGAGACTCGTCATGCCCAGCCTCGTCACTCTCGATGACAGGGCCAGGGGCTACTCCAGAATTAAGTAATGGTGCTAATACTGAATCACCCAGGAGAGCCGCCGAGTCAAAACTCTTAAAACCAACTCCAGATTTAGCCTCCTCCTGTTGATCGTTCCTCCGCTGGTCTGAAGACGGAGGACTAGGCTGTGACACTTTAGCTGCCCGAGCTCGGGTGACAACACACGCCAGGGGTTGTGTCTGGCACCGCTCGAACCCACTCTTGCTCTTCCCTACTCACGTCGGCCGGCCTCTCGGCAACGACTAAGGGTAGAACCTCAGAAGCGGGCATTGCAAAGTCGTTGCCGAGAAGAAGGTCGACGCCCTCCACTGGCAGTTTCTCCACAATCCCGACATCCAATTCACGTGCCACACCATCCACCTCCAACTCCAACCGTACAGCGGGTATGACCGAGTTGCATTAATACCCTGCACCACCACCACCCGAGCCGCGTTTATAGGGTAGCCAGTCAAGTTTTTCATCAGAGTCTGGGAAGCACCTGTATCATGCAAGACCTCTACTCCATGCTTGCGCCCCGCCCACATCACGCAACCCCGCCCTCTATGGTCGCAAAAAACATCCTGAGCAGGGTTCGAGCCTCCCAGGTGCTTCTGCATTGGCTGTGCCTCAGCCTCTGACGAACTGCCCCGGGCAAACTCAGATGACTTCGGAGACACACCAATGTTGCAGACCAAAGACACAGCTGCTGTAGGTGGTTTGCTAGGACAGACTCTTGCAATGTGCCCCTTTTTATGACAATGATAACACTCCAACTCCCCTTTGGGCTTCCCTTGGTACTGGGAAGGGCCCGGCCCCTTCTTAAATGGGACGGTGCTAGTCTTGTGGTCAGTCTTGGTATCATGGCTCTTGTACTTGTTTGCATAAGGTATATCACTAACTCGGGGGGGTGGGGCATCACGCCCCTTGTTACCTGCCTCACTACGCTGGGCAGACCCGCACCCACGAATTAGTGATAGCCGGAGGTCAGCCATCTCAGCTGCCTCCTGTAGAGTTTTTGGTTTCTTTTCTTTAAGGTTTAACGTCAGGTCGCCGCCCATGCATTTGAAAAACTGCTCTAAAAGCACCAACTGTTTAATGTCGTCAAACGTAGTAGCTTTCTCCGACCTCAGCCAATTCCCAAAAGCATCGGACAGCTCCCGGGCATGCTCCAAAAAGGTGCTTTCCCGACCCTTGGTAACACCCCGGATCTTCAACTTGTACGTCTCTGTTTTTTTTTTTTTTTTTTTTTTTTTTTTCTATATTCCAACTTACTTCCAGTTACTTGCAGTTTACTTACTTGCAGTTCGTATGCTCTCAGGACAGCCTCCTTGAGTTCCTCATAGATAATACAAGACTCTATAGGCAACGCATCGTAGGCTTTAACACCTTACGAGCGGCCTATGCGGTTTATTTATGTGTACCGCCCAGCGGGGTGTTTTTAGCCAAAATAGGGCTGTTTACGTGATCATTTTCATGCCTAAATAAGACCCAGAACGTAAAACAAGTACCTATCCCTGAAAGGGCATAAACAGAGCTTTCGAATGACACCATAACGATCTTTGTATGATGGATAGTTTTCTTGCAATAACCGTGCAACGCGAGTGCAAAAAGCAGGTAATTCGGTACTTTCGGTACATAATTGAGTATGTAGCGAGTGAGAGAGGGAGGAGGGAGCTGAGATTTGTGTCAGTAGGTTCGCCGCGGTGGTCTGGAGCAGTCATACGCTCGCTAGTCTCCTGCCACCACTTGTCTCTCTCTCTCAGCCACATTACGTGCTGAAATTGCCACTCGAGTTATGTCGAGCGCCGCCACATAGTCCAGCTTTATTTAACTCGACTTATGTTGCTCGCTGCTAATTAAGGGTTAAGACCCTTGCCTATTAATCTAGAGGATACAAGTGCTGCCCATTTATTCTTGTTCCTAGCACTTCTTCTCAAAGCGTGTGAAAAATTCTGTTACACCACTCTCATCAAACACCGGAACCAGTTTCAATAAGTGCGAGAGAGACTGCTCATGAACACGGTTACCAGCCCCAAGTCGCTGTCCCGTTGTCTCTACTCGCGACTTCTCTACATCCATGTCGGCACAGTACCTAGTCGACTCTAAATCAGCTTGGATTTTTGCTAGCTCTATGTGCTGGTGACTTTTTCTCTCTTCTATCTTGGCTCTCTCTTCTATCTTGGCTAATTCTATTTGCTGCTCACCTGCCCTGATAGCCTTTCTCTCTTCGATCTTAGCTAATTCGAGCTGAAGCAATAATTCTGGAGTTAACCCTTGAGGAGGTGAAGGTGCTACAATGTTTGAAATTACCGGTGGTCCCCCCAGGGGCAACCCCCCCTGCCAGTCACCACCCACCTGTGGAAGCGTACCCGGGGTCGGCAAACTACTGGGATGGCTGGGAGTCGAGTGTAGGGGAAGCATGGCCGAAGGGCTCTGAGCATTCAACCCATCTCGCTCACCAGTCACCCTGCCCAGTACACACGTTATCAAGTTATCCTTGGTCATGCTGCTAGTAACCGCATGACCGATAGCTGTGGCCAGGCATTGAAGACCGTACCGATTCATACCCTCCAACCGCTCGGCAGTAACAGGCCATTGCAAAAATATCCTAGCATCCTCCTCACAGTTCACCTGATTAACCATTTCATCATGCTGCTGTTCCTCCATTTCGACATGACGTACTGTGTCTCCATTCTCCTCTGATCCGGTATAAGACATGATGCTCACAAAAATTTCTCACCACAATATTCGGAAAAGAAGTACCCCAAACTCTTATGTAGCACTATTCACTTGCCAAAAATGTCTGAAGACTCTCAAGTGCTATACTACTTTGCCAAAAAAAAATTAACGTGCCCACTATATTCCTCAATAAAACAAATGACCACAACAATCCTGCAATTATCTCTTAGTTCACAAGATCCTGAGCTAGGTCGCCATTTGTTACGATCCAGGTTCTCAAAGACACAGGGCTCTTCAACATTGGACTAGATAATGGCAAAATGCAACAACGGTAACACTAGATCCAACCCCTGCCTTAAACACTGGAAAACAAAACACCATTACCGCCCTGAGTCTTGCCTGGACAACGAGGTATCCTATGACTTGGTAACTGGTGCACACACAGTAGGCTGACGCTCCATGAAACAGCCTATTCTCAAACAGTAAAAGATTACTCGATTAGGTTACACAAAGAAAAGATAGTTAACGTGATTAATTAACGTTACGGTAGATACTCAAATAACTGGCACTCCTGTATTAAAGAAAGTGCAATGCTAGTCCTGCAACATCAACTGGAAACTTCTGAAATAAGTCTGATGCTGGGAAGATGTTCGTAAAGAATCTTGAACAATTATAATGCAGAATACGGGTCACAATAAATACTAGGACATATAGTAATAATAGGCAGGCGAATAATAAAGACTGCGCAAAGGTAGTAATGCTCGACAACTAAAGAAATGCTTCGTGACACAACGCAACAGCCTACTAGGGTTGTGCAACTCAACAACAACCTCGGCTCAAAAGTGCAGTGAATAATAATGCTGCATACATATAATAATGGGGGCTTATCTCTAACCAGTGTCTGCTCAGTTAATAAAGTCTAGCTGGAGTATCAAGGCAGGGCAACAATGGGCGAACATGCGGCTCGTAGCCTAACGTTGTCCGAAGGTGGTATAATGAAGATTACGTTATATGACGGGGATGCTCTCTTGATAAATCTAGGTCTCTAGTACCTAGTTCTATCCTGGCGATCCCTCAGAAGTCAACACAAAGAGGCAGCACTATGTTGTGAGGGATAGGCTATGGCCCTCTCACACCACAGCGCTGTGCTCGCAAAGTAAACCCACCCGAAGACAACTTAGGCTCCCACAGTACCTGTCGATGTCGTGCAGGGCTTAGCTAACACTGCACACATCGGAGACAACGACACAGTAACCTTATCCCTAGTCTAGCTTTAGATAACCAAGCAGAATCACTCAACACCTTGCCAGGGAGACATATACCGGTCTACAACCTTCCCGAGAGAGGACACACACGGAAAAGTCCGTCTCTCCAACCCCTCAATAAAGCATAATACCTCCTTAACCCATAACTGTCGGGGCGCAACATAAGTCGAGTATAATAAATCTGGACTATCTGGCGGCGCTCGACATAGGTCGTGTGGCAATTTCAGCACTTAATGTTGCTGAGAGAGAGAGACAAGTGGTGGCAGGAGAGTAGCGAGCGTATGACTGCTCCAGACCACCGCGGCGAACCTACTGACACGAATCCCACCTCCTCCCTCCCTCTCTCACTCGCTATATACGGAATTGTATGGGGAAAGTGCCGAATTACATGCTTTTTGCACTCGCGTTGCACGGTTGTTGCAAAAAAACTAGCCATCATAAAAGGATCGTTATGGTGTCATTGGAAAGCTCTGTTTATGCCCTTTCAGGGATAGATACTGTTTTACGCTCTGGGTCTTATTTAGGCATGAAAATGATCACGTAAACAGCCCTATTTTGGGTAAAAACACCCCGCTGGGCGGTACATATAAATAAACCGCCTAGGCCGCTCGTAAGGTGTTAATCTAATACATGGAAATATCTGAGAGCTTCGCGTACAATACGACTGGCCGACGGTGAACGTCTATGCTGAAACCAGAAGGGATGTTGTGTTTAATAAAGATTAGAGAATGAGAAAGGAGAAGTCGAGAGAGAGAAATAGTATGCAAAGTGGCGAGTATGGGGGACAGAATTGCAAAGGATGTAGACGATACGCGTGTCAGGCAAGCTCTGAGCTGGTAAAAAACACGAGGCCGCGATGGGCAGGGACTAGTTGACCACCCGGCCGCCAACGCCGTCAGCGCCCAAGCGAGCCGCGTGATAGCTCACCCCGCTGCCAGGTGTACTCCCTCACCCTCTCTCGCTCGCCTCCCACACAAGCAACATTTATATTATAGCGAATATAAAATATAAGGCGCGGTCACAGACCAAAACAAAGACCATTTCTAGACTGTCTGTGGAAACACGACACTAATAAAATAAAGCAGATAATTCTAGGACAACTGTAGCCCATCCCCCCATCCTGGCGAGCGCTAGCGAGCTGCAATGCCCCACGCAACCATTCTGTTAACGCCAGGAGGCGTCACAATATATATACCGGTATATATATATATATACTGTATATATATATATATATATATATATATATATATATATATATATATAGTTATATATATATATACAGTACATATATGTACATATACAGTATATATATAATCTTATATATATATATATATATATATATATATATATATATATATATAATTATACAGTATATATATATATATATATATATATATATATATATATTGTATACATATATATATATATATATAATTATATATATATATATTATATATAAAATGAAGTAACAGGGTTGAGTAGGACATGTAAGATTGCTAGCTTGCAGAAGAATAGAAAGGACAGAAGGAGAAGCCAGCAGGAGAAATGTGAGTATCCACAAGCTTCCCATACTTTAGAAGAAAACGGAGCAGAGGAGTTCCCCTTTCACTCAGGTTATTCCCATTCTCTGACGACCAGGAAGTTAGGTCAGTCTCCCATACAAAAGAGTGGGAAGCAGGACCAATCACCAACAAGCTTTCAAACCACCTCGACCTATCACCAGTCTCCATTCGACCAACAGCCTGACTTGCAATATAATGAGCAAATGTTTGTGCAAGTTAGGCATCAGAGACCGGAATGCTATAGAAACAAGTGAAGATACTAGGATCTCTATTGCAGTACCGTTCCGGAGAACTAAACATAACTTAGAGAACCTAGAAACTCCCGGAGATAGAAACTTCACCAAGAATAACCCCTGATTATCATAGAATCACGGAAGTTACAATTATATCTTACCTAGACCTCGTAACCACAACGAGTGTATTAAATAAAATACTTAAATTGATTATGTATAAACCTATAACCACCATGTATTTTTAGACTAAGTATTACCTTCACAAATTACATCACAACCATTCACTGTGTCCTTCTAAAAGTTGAGTTACTATAAATTAAACCTAAGAAATAACCTGAACATAGTCTCACTGAAATTATAGAAAGTAAGCACCTCTACCTAAGTAATATTCTTCCTGCTGAAAAGTCCGGGATATACAACTGAAGTAGAAACTGCCTCCCCCTCCCCCTCGAGACTACAGCTATACCTGCTGTTTCCCTCTGATGTCAGGACCTTGGATTCCTGTTCGTGAGAGGCAGTACCCATTGATGTCCAGCAAGCCGAATCTACGATCCACGTCGGCCAGACTTGCACTCGAAATGCTATCCTCTTAACCTACCCTAAGTGTCTCTGAGTGTCTTACGTTGTGATTATTGATGTGAAGGTAAGGTAAAATATGTGAGTATTCCAGTGCTAATTCTTACCTAGATCTGTGCCCAAAATCGATATATATTACGTTATGTATTAATCCTTCAGAAGCTATATTTATTATTGGACTAGATCTGTGCCCAAAGTCTATTATTAACTTGTGTTAAACATCCTATTTAATCATATTACGCATACGTTACATACTCGTGTTAACTTATATCTAGCCGAATACTCAGATTTTCCTTGTATATGTCCATTCTATTGTGTATGTAATAAGTCGAAGTTGAAGTGTATAACGTGTATCTATTCCCTATTCAAATCTAGCTTTTACCTAGAACCTACGCTCAATTTCATAATTACTTAAACTCAGATTATCTTTCTTGAGAAGAAATGTCATTGATTATAATCATAAGTTAAATCTAACTTCTTCGAAAACCCAATTGACAGATAATTTCGATCCATCTCGTCTAGGAGTTCTAGCTTTACATAGATATATTATCTAACTATTACACAATCTCGAATACAATGCTAATTCGTTCTGTATTCCTTACAGGAATCTGTTAACCAGTTCAGAACTCCTTCATACCTCACCAGGTATTCTTATCTAAGTGTAACTTCGTTGTGTACGCCATTTTATACTATTAGTATTATTATAGCTACTAGCAGGGGTACCCGGCGTTGCCCGGGTTTAAATTCTACTACCATAATCACCATCATCAATCACTACTACCACAATCATCACAATACTACTACTACCATAATCAACGGCCTCGACCTCTCTGTGCCTCATTAAACGGCGACCTCGATTTCGGCCGCTAAATGACCTCCGATTTTGGATCTGACCTCATCCATACCCTGATTTTGGAGGGCTGCGAACAACTTTCGTTCCATACACCTTTTCGATCGGAGGCCTCCTTCTGCCCCAAACGGCCATTTTTTTTTTTTTTTTCAATTTCGGCCTCGAAACGACCTCCGATCGTGGCCTCGCCCTCTCTATGACCTGACCCAGGTCAATTGACACCCACATGCAAAGTTTCAGCTCCCCAGGTCCAAAACTGCGGCCGCCTATTAAGAACACACAGACAAACGAACTGATTTAATAATATATTGATACAGCTATTCTATTAATGCGTTTCTTAACCTCCTGTAGTCAAAATATCATATGATTCAGGTCAGGTTGTATTCAATATTTAATTGTTATTCAGATTATCTAAATCATTAAATCTGAATTCCTCGACCCGTGAGATTATTATTACATGTGCAAGTTAAGTAATTGTATATTCATAATATAAATTTTCTCACAATAATCCAACTACGTAATTAATTGTCAAAGTAATTTATCTCCCTTTTCCTTTTTAAATTAAAGTTTTCCTCCCACATTCAAGAGAAACATCGCATTAACCGCACAAGTTATTTTCCGCACCGCAGTCCAGCGGATGACCTGTTGACCTACCTTGTCATATTTATCTACGCGCGCGGCCTCCTTTGTATTTCTTGGGCGCATATCGCCCCGCGCTCCTGAACGATCACTATAGAAATCTTTTTGCGGTTAGCCATATTGTTTAGTAAGTAATTCTAGAGTTCAACTTAACCCGCTGAGTACCAGCTAAATATTAATAAATGTACCACCCAGGACCGGCTGATTCTGAAATTTTGTTTTATTCCAGAAACAATAGCGAATGGGTTAGGAATGAAGTAAAAACAAAAAAAAAATTGGTCAAAAAGTGCAAAAAATGGTCCTACAGAGCCCCCGAAAACGGATTTTACAAGAGTAAAAAATTGAAGGCAATTTCCCCCAAAAAACATATTTTTGCACGCTCATGCGCACACAGTTAGACTTTGAGAGTTTTCAACCATCGACATGGGTGCGTGGGATACTTACACAGTTCCCATACACATCTGAGCCCTCGGGGTGCCATAGGACCGGACCGGCCAGGACGCAAACCATGCGTCGCTGGGGTTTAGCGTTACATACATTGTGGACGCAAACCCTGCGTCGCTGGGGCTCAGTGGGTTAATCGTTCTTGAACTTATCAGAATACTTCACGATAGACACTCAACTCAAATAGATATTATTATCAGGGAGTTATTTTATGTATATGTATGTCTGTATATAATTGCATATTTCCCCAGTAATACTATCCAATATTCCATGTTCATTTGTATGTTATTAAGAGACATCTTGTACTCTAACTATATTTAGTGATTTACTTACTATTACTTATAATAGCTAAGTGAAGTTTAAGCTCACATTTTATGTCCATATATATATGTTATTAAGAGACATCTTGTACTCTAATTAAATGCGTCGGTTCTCTTGCTATTACAGATTAGTAGCTAAGCGAACCTGAATATTACTTTCTATGCCATTGAATAAATAAGAGTATATAATTATCTATGTGTGTTTATTGTGTTTATTACAACCTGATTGAGTACACAATTGTGAATAAGAACGTGTTCGATGTGTCCTTGTTGAGTATTATATTGAGTCTAAAAGTCCACAGTTGGATTTGAGTAAAGACAATAACGAAGCTAAGTTGTATTACAACCCGGCATAATATATATATATATATGTATATATATATATATATATATATATATATATATATATATATATATATATATATATATATATATATGTGTATATATATATATATATATATATATATATATATATATATATATATATATATATATAAATGAATACATAAAGTAAACTAGCTACCGTATTTTTGCTAAACCAGTCGTCCGACTAACAAACTGTAATATTATCTACCTAAAGGGGATAAAATATTCCCAATACTATTCCTAATGCATAGTTACAAGAACAACGGCATCTTGTTATGGTGATACTGACTTACCAAATTATTAGCATATACTGTTATATCCAACATTTACAGTTATTATACATTCATCCACCAGTCCAAACGATCCCATCACAACTCCTCCACCTGCACACCAATCGTTCGCAGGATAGAAACAAAAAGACCGAGCTCGGAGAGGGAGAGGAAGTTGGATGATTATATATGACCGCGACTGTACATAGGTAAAACTAAGAGACACCTGAGATGTCGTATAGTCTAATTAAATCATTTAAATCCCAACACCAAACACCTCCCAATGAAATTAATGAAGCAGCTCTCACAGAAACACATATTAAGGACCACGAAGATAGTGAAGTATGGATTCCTGGCTATAATCTTCATAGGGTAGACAAAAAGCATAGAACACGCGGAGGGGTAGCATTGTACATCCATGACTCTCTGATATGTACTGGATTTCTAAATAACAGCAATGAAGTAGTGGAAATACTTGGGGTAAAAATAGAATCCTTAAATCTAGCTATTATTATCACATACTGACCCCCGGATACATCCGTAGACGAGTTCAAACCCCAGATCAGCAAGAGAAAAACCGCAATAGAAGGCCTAGGAAACCCAACACCAAATATTATTAGGTTGGGGAATTTTAATCTGCCAAACATTACATGGAGGCAATTAGAAAATCAGGTAGTGGCGAACAACACCGGAGAAGCAAATACGAGAGAGCTATTTAAATTGTGCGATCTGTTTAGCCTTTCCCACCATGCAAATGAACCCCCACGGGGGAATAATATCCTAGATCTTGTAATCACCAACAATGACTCCCTAGTTACTGCCGGGCGCGGCCTAATACATAGTATGACCATTTCGGACACAACTTTCTCGGATCATAAATTAATTGAAATAAACACCAACCTAGCAAGTGTCCCCCCAAAAAAAAACCCAGAAGTGAGACCAAAAACAGGCCCTTTCAGCAAATTTAATTTCAACAACAAAAATATTAGGTGGGAAGAAGTGAACCAGGAATTGGAGGAAATAGACTGGGAAGTTTTGATGAATAACCTAACACCAACAGAATGCCTAGTGTTGATAACATAAACTATGACCCAAATTTGTAGCCACCACATACCTGAAAGACAAACAAGACGAAGAATCAAACAAGAACAGGAAAGAAGGAAGCTGTACAGAAGGAGGAAATTACTAACACAACGACGCATAAAACAAAATCTAAAGGATAGGTAAAAAGACCAAATAGATAGAGAAATTGTGGAAATTGAACAAAGACTAAGAATCTCATATGAACTGCAACATATAGAAGAGGAGAGGAAAGCTATTGTAGGTATAAAGGAAAATTCCAAGTACTTCTTTGCATATGCCAAGCAAAAGACTAAAACAGCATCAAATATCGGACCATTAAGTGAAGGGGATGGGTCATTCACAGGGGACAAAAAGGAAATGAGCGAACTCTTGCGCCGGCAGTATGAAATGGCCTTCAGTGAGCCGGACGAAAAAAAAGCCATCAGAGACCAAAATTATTTTGTCATAGAAAACTCCCCTACAGAAACCCCTCAGATGCTGGATATTGATTTCGGTCCAAAAGACATAGAAGAGGCAATTTCCAACATGCCATCCCACTCGGCACCAGGCCCGGATTCATGGAATTCGATCCTAATGAAGAAATGTAAGGAAAACCTCTCAAAACCCCTGGCTATAATGTGGAGGAGGAGTCTAGACACTGGCGATATACCAGATAGCTTGAAAAACGCAATAATTGCCCCTCTGAGTAAAACACTACCAAAATATTA